>CAWVNZ010001960.1:0-48043 GCA_963930735.1 Dioctria linearis
AAATTATTCAAAAAATAATTTTTTACTGTCGCAAATTTTAACTGCGCCAGGGATTGCCTTTTCTACAGTAAATTTTTCAAAAAATTATTTTTTACTGTCGCAAATTTTAAATACGCCAGGGATTGCCTTTTCTATAGTATATTTTTCAAAAAATAATTTTCTACTGTCGCAAATTTTAATTGCGCCAGGGATTGCCTTTTCTACAGTAAATTTTTCAAAAAATAATTTTTTACTGTCGCAAATTTTAACTACGGCAGGAATTGCCTTTTCTATAGTAAATTATTCAAAAAATAATTTTTTACTGTCGCAAATTTTAAATACGCTAGGGATTGCCTTTTCTATAGTAAATTTTGCAAAAAATAATTTTTTACTGTCGCAAATTTTAAATCCGCCAGGGATTGCCTTTTCTATAGTAAATTTTTCAAAAATTAATTTTTTACTGTCGCAAATTTTAATTACGTCAGGGATTGCCTTTTCTATAGTAAATTTTTCAAAAATTAATTTTTTACTGTCGCAAATTTTAATTATGCCAGGGATTGCCTTTTCTATAGTAAATTTTTCAAAAATTAATTTTTAACTGTCGCAAATTTTAATTACGCCAGGGATTGCCTTTTCTATAGTAAATTTTTCAAAAAATAATTTTTTATTGTCGCAAATTTTAATTGCGCCAGGGATTGCCTTTTCTATACTAAATTTTTCAAAAATTAATTTTATACTGTCGCAAATTTTAAATACGCCAAGGATTGCCTTTTCTATAGTAAATTTTTCAAAAATTAATTTTTTACTGTCGCAAATTTTAAATCCGCCAGGGATTGCCTTTTCTATAGTAAATTAATCAAAAAATTATTTTTTACTGTCGCAAATTTTAAATGCGCCAGGGATTGCCTTTTCTATAGTAAATTTTTCAAAAACTATTTTTTTACTGTCGCAAATTTTAATTACGCCAGGGATTACCTTTTCTATAGTAAATTTTTCAAAAAATAATTTTTTACTTTCGCAAATTTTAATTACGCCAGGGATTGTCTTTTCTTTAGTAAATTTTTCAAAAAATAATTTTTTACTGTCGCAAATTTTAATTACGCCAGGGATTGCCTTTTCTATAGTAAATTTTTCACAAATTAATTTTTTACTGTCGCAAATTTTAAATACGCCAGGGTTTGCCTTTTCTATAGTAAATTTTTCAAAAAATAATTTTCTACTGTCGCAAATTTTAATTGCGCCAGGGATTGCGTTTTCTAGAGTAAATAATTCAAAAAATAATTTTTTACTGTCGCAAATTTTAATTACGCCAGGGATTGCCTTTTCGATAGTAAATTTTTCAAAAATTAATTTTTTACTTTCGCAAATTTTAAATACGCCAGGAATTGCCTTTTCTATAGTAAATTTTTCAAAAAATAATTTTTTACTGTCGCAAATTTTAATTACGCCAGGGATTGTCTTTTCTTTAGTAAATTTTTCAAAAAATAATTTTTTACTGTCGCAAATTTTAATTACGCCAGGAATTGCCTTTTCTATAGTAAATTTTGCAAATAATAATTTTTTACTGTCGCAAATTTTAAATCCGCCAGGGATTGCCTTTTCTATAGTAAATTTTTCAAAAATTAAGTTTTTACTTTCGCAAATTTTAATTACGCCAGGGATTGCCTTTTCTATAGTAAATTTTTCAAAAATTAATTTTTTACTGTCGCAAATTTTAATTACGCCAGGGATTGCCTTTTCTACAGTAAATTTTTCAAAAAATAATTTTTTAATGTCGCAAATTTTAATTACGCCAGGGATTGCCTTTTCTACAGTAAATTATTCAACAAATAATTTTTTACTGTCGCAAATTTTAACTGCGCCAGGGATTGCCTTTTCTACAGTAAATTTTTCAAAAAATAATTTTTTACTGTCGCAAATTTTAAATACGCCAGGGATTGCCTTTTCTATAGTATATTTTTCAAAAAATAATTTTCTACTGTCGCAAATTTTAATTGCGCCAGGGATTGCCTTTTCTACAGTAAATTTTTCAAAAAATAATTTTTTACTGTCGCAAATTTTAACTACGGCAGGAATTGCCTTTTCTATAGTAAATTATTCAAAAAATAATTTTTTACTGTCGCAAATTTTAAATACGCTAGGGATTGCCTTTTCTATAGTAAATTTTGCAAAAAATAATTTTTTACTGTCGCAAATTTTAAATCCGTCAGGGATTGCCTTTTCTATAGTAAATTTTTCAAAAATTAATTTTTTACTGTCGCAAATTTTAATAACGTCAGGGATTGCCTTTTCTATAGTAAATTTTTCAAAAATTAATTTTTTACTGTCGCAAATTTTAATTATGCCAGGGATTGCCTTTTCTATAGTAAATTTTTCAAAAATTAATTTTTAACTGTCGCAAATTTTAATTACGCCAGGTATTGCCTTTTCTATAGTAAATTTTTCAAAAAATAATTTTTTATTGTCGCAAATTTTAATTGCGCCAGGGATTGCCTTTCCTATACTAAATTTTTCAAAAATTAATTTTATACTGTCGCAAATTTTAAATACGCCAAGGATTGCCTTTTCTATAGTAAATTTTTCAAAAATTAATTTTTTACTGTCGCAAATTTTAAATCCGCCAGGGATTGCCTTTTCTATAGTAAATTAATCAAAAAATTATTTTTTACTGTCGCAAATTTTAAATGCGCCAGGGATTGCCTTTTCTATAGTAAATTTTTCAAAAACTATTTTTTTACTGTCGCAAATTTTAATTACGCCAGGGATTACCTTTTCTATAGTAAATTTTTCAAAAAATAATTTTTTACTGTCGCAAATTTTAATTACGCCAGGGATTGTCTTTTCTTTAGTAAATTTTTCAAAAAATAATTTTTTACTGTCGCAAATTTTAATTACGCCAGGGATTGCCTTTTCTATAGTAAATTTTTCACAAATTAATTTTTTACTGTCGCAAATTTTAAATACGCCAGGGTTTGCCTTTTCTATAGTAAATTTTTCAAAAAATAATTTTCTACTGTCGCAAATTTTAATTGCGCCAGGGATTGCGTTTTCTAGAGTAAATTATTCAAAAAATAATTTTTTACTGTCGCAAATTTTAATTACGCCAGGGATTGCCTTTTCGATAGTAAATTTTTCAAAAATTAATTTTTTACTTTCGCAAATTTTAAATACGCCAGGAATTGCCTTTTCTATAGTAAATTTTTCAAAAAATAATTTTTTACTGTCGCAAATTTTAATTACGCCAGGGATTGTCTTTTCTTTAGTAAATTTTTCAAAAAATAATTTTTTACTGTCGCAAATTTTAATTACGCCAGGAATTGCCTTTTCTATAGTAAATTTTGCAAATAATAATTTTTTACTGTCGCAAATTTTAAATCCGCCGGGGATTGCCTTTTCTATAGTAAATTTTTCAAAAATTAAGTTTTTACTTTCGCAAATTTTAATTACGCCAGGGATTGCCTTTTCTATAGTAAATTTTTCAAAAATTAATTTTTTACTGTCGCAAATTTTAATTACGCCAGGGATTGCCTTTTCTATAGTAAATTTTTCAAAAATTAATTTTTTACTGTCGCAAATTTTAATTGCGCCAGGTATTGCCTTTTCTACAGTAAATTTTTCAAAAATTAATTTTTTACTGTCGCAAGTTTTAAATCCGCCAGGGATTGCCTTTTCTACAGTAAATTTTTCAAAAATTAATTTTTTACTGTCGCAAATTTTAATTACGCCAGGGATTGCCTTTTCTATAGTATATTATTCAAAAAATAATTTTTTACTGTCGCAAATTTTAACTACGCCAGGGATTGCCATTTCTACAGTAAATTTTTCAAAAATTAATTTTTTACTGTCGCAAATTTTAATTACGCCAGGGATTGCCTTTTCTATAGTAAATTCTTCAAAAATTAATTTTTTACTGTCGCAAATTTTAAATACGCCAGGGATTGCCTTTTCTACAGTAAATTTTGCACAAATTAATTTTCTACTGTCGCAAATTTTAAATAAGCCAGGGATTGCCTTTTCTACAGTAAATTTTTCAAAAATTAATTTTTTACTGTCGCAAATTTTAATTACGCCAGGGATTGCCTTTTCTACAGTAAATTTTTCAAAAATTAATTTTTTACTGTCGCAAATTTTAATTACGCCAGGGATTGCCTTTTCTACAGTAAATTTTTCAAAAAATATTTTTTTATTGTCGCAAATTTTAAATACGCCAGGGATTGCCTTTTCTATAGTAAATTTTTCAAAAAATAATTTTCTACTGTCGCAAATTTTAATTACGCCAGTCAATGCCTTTTCTATAGTAAATTTTTCACAAATTAATTTTTTACTGTCGCAAATTTTAAATGCGCCAAGGATTGCCTTTTCTATAGTAAATTTTTCAAAAAATAATTTTCTACTGTTGCAAATTTTAATTGCGCAAGGGATTGCCTTTTCTGCAGTAAATTATTCAAAAAATAATTTTTTACTGTCGCAAATTTTAATTACGCCAGGGATTGCCTTTTCTATAGTAAATTTTTCAAAAAATAATTTTTTACTGTCGCAAATTTTAATTACACCAGGGATTGCTTTTTCTATAGTAAATTTTCCAAAAATTAATTTTTTACTGTCGCAAATTTTAATTACGCCAGGGATTGCCTTTTTTATAGTAAATTTTTCACAAATTAATTTTTTAATGTCGCAAATTTTAAATACTCCAGGGATTGCCTTTTCTATAGTAAATTTTTCAAAAAATAATTTTCTACTGTCGCAAATTTTAATTACGCCAGGGATTGCCTTTTCTACAGTAAATTTTTCAAAAAATAATTTTTTACTGTCTCAAATTTTAAATAGGCCAGGGATTGCCTTTTCTATAGTAAATTTTTCAAAAATAATTTTCTACTGTCGCAAATTTTAATTGCGCCAGGGATTGCCTTTTCTACAGTAAATTTTTCAAAAAATAATTTTTTACTGTCGCAAATATTAATTACGACAGGGATTGCCTTTTCTACAGTAAATTTTGCAAAAAATAATTTTCTACTGTCGCAAATTTTAATTGCGTCAGGGATTGCCTTTTCTACAGAAAATTTTTCAAAAAATAATTTTTTACTGTAGCAAATTTTAAATACGCCAGGGATTGCCTTTTCTACAGTAAATTTTGCAAAAAATAATTTTCTACTGTCGCAAATTTTAAATACGCCAGGGATTGCCTTTTCTACAGTAAATTTTTCAAAAATTAATTTTTTATTGTCGCAAATTTTAATTACGCCAGGGATTGCCTTTTCTACAGTAAATTTTTCAAAAAATAATTTTTTAATGTCGCAAATTTTAAATACGACAGGGATTGCCTTTTCTGTAGTAAATTTTTCAAAAAATAATTTTCTACTGTCGCAAATTTCAATTGCGCCAGGGATTGCCTTTTCTACAGTAAATTATTCAAAAAATAATTTTTTACTGTCGCAAATTTTAACTACGCCAGGGATGGCCTTTTCTATAGTAAATTTTTCACAAATTAATTTTTCACTGCCGCAAATTTTAAATACGCCAGGGATTGCCTTTTCTATAGCAAATTTTTCAAAACATAATTTTCTATTGTTGCAAATTTTTATTGCGCCAGGGATTGCCTTTTCTACAGTAAAATATTCAAAAAATAATTTTTTACTGTCGCAAATTTTAATTACGCCAGGGATTGCCTTTTCTATAGTAAATTTTTCAAAAAATAATTTTTTACTGTCGCATATTTTAATTACGCCAGGGATTGCCTTTTCTATATTAAATTTTTGCAAAAATTAATTTTTTACTGTCGCAAATTTTAATTACGCCAGGGATTGCCTTTTCTATAGCAAATTTTTCACAAATTAATTTTTTACTGTCGCAAATTTTAATTGCGCCAGGGATTGCCTTTTCTATAGTAAATTATTCAAAAAATAATTTTTTACTGTCGCAAATTTTAATTACGCCAGGGATTGCCTTTTCTATAGTAAATTTTTCAAAAATTAATTTTTTACTGTCGCAAATTTTAAATCCGCCAGGGATTGCCTTTTGTATAGTAAATTATTCAAAAAATTATTTTTTACTGTCGCAAATTTTAATTACGCCAGGGATTGCCTTTTCTACAGTAAATTGTTCAAAAAATAATTTTTTACTGTCTCAAATTTTAAATAGGCCAGGGATTGCCTTTTCTATAGTAAATTTTACAAAAAATAATTTTCTACTGTCGCAAATTTTAATTGCGCCAGGGATTGCCTTTTCTACAGTAAATTTTTCAAAAAATAATTTTTTACTGTCGCAAATTTTAATTACGACAGGGATTGCCTTTTCTACAGTAAATTTTGCAAAAAATAATTTTCTACTGTCGCAAATTTTAATTGCGCCAGGGATTGCCTTTTCTACAGAAAATTTTTCAAAAAATAATTTTTTACTGTCGCAAATTTTAAATACGCCTGGGATTGCCTTTTCTACAGTAAATTTTGCAAAAAATAATTTTCTACTGTCGCAAATTTTAAATACGCCAGGGATTGCCTTTTCTACAGTAAATTTTTCAAAAAATAATTTTTTACTGTCGCAAATTTTAACTACGGCAGGAATTGCCTTTTCTATAGTAAATTATTCAAAAAATAATTTTTTACTGTCGCAAATTTTAAATACGCTAGGGATTGCCTTTTCTATAGTAAATTTTGCAAAAAATAATTTTTTACTGTCGCAAATTTTAAATCCGCCAGGGATTGCCTTTTCTATAGTAAATTTTTCAAAAATTAATTTTTTACTGTCGCAAATTTTAAATACGCCAGGGATTGCCTTTTCTACAGTAAATTTTGCACAAATTAATTTTCTACTGTCGCAAATTTTAAATAAGCCAGGGATTGCCTTTTCTACAGTAAATTTTTCAAAAATTAATTTTTTACTGTCGCAAATTTTAATTACGCCAGGGATTGCCTTTTCTACAGTAAATTTTTCAAAAATTAATTTTTTACTGTCGCAAATTTTAATTACGCCAGGGATTGCCTTTTCTACAGTAAATTTTTCAAAAAATATTTTTTTATTGTCGCAAATTTTAAATACGCCAGGGATTGCCTTTTCTATAGTAAATTTTTCAAAAAATAATTTTCTACTGTCGCAAATTTTAATTACGCCAGTCAATGCCTTTTCTATAGTAAATTTTTCACAAATTAATTTTTTACTGTCGCAAATTTTAAATGCGCCAAGGATTGCCTTTTCTATAGTAAATTTTTCAAAAAATAATTTTCTACTGTTGCAAATTTTAATTGCGCAAGGGATTGCCTTTGCTGCAGTAAATTATTCAAAAAATAATTTTTTACTGTCGCAAATTTTAATTACGCCAGGGATTGCCTTTTCTATAGTAAATTTTTCAAAAAATAATTTTTTACTGTCGCAAATTTTAATTACGCCAGGGATTGCCTTTTCTATAGTATATTATTCAAAAAATAATTTTTTACTGTCGCAAATTTTAACTACGCCAGGGATTGCCATTTCTACAGTAAATTTTTCAAAAATTAATTTTTTACTGTCGCAAATTTTAATTACGCCAGGGATTGCCTTTTCTATAGTAAATTCTTCAAAAATTAATTTTTTACTGTCGCAAATTTTAAATACGCCAGGGATTGCCTTTTCTACAGTAAATTTTGCACAAATTAATTTTCTACTGTCGCAAATTTTAAATAAGCCAGGGCTTGCCTTTTCTACAGTAAATTTTTCAAAAATTAATTTTTTACTGTCGCAAATTTTAATTACGCCAGGGATTGCCTTTTCTACAGTAAATTTTTCAAAAATTAATTTTTTACTGTCGCAAATTTTAATTACGCCAGGGATTGCCTTTTCTACAGTAAATTTTTCAAAAATTAATTTTTTACTGTCGCAAATTTTAATTACGCCAGGGATTGCCTTTTCTACAGTAAATTTTTCAAAAAATATTTTTTTACTGTCGCAAATTTTAAATAAGCCAGGGATTGCCTTTTCTACAGTAAATTTTTCAAAAATTAATTTTTTACTGTCGCAAATTTTAATTACGCCAGGGATTGCCTTTTCTACAGTAAATTTTTCAAAAATTAATTTTTTACTGTCGCAAATTTTAATTACGCCAGGGATTGCCTTTTCTACAGTAAATTTTTCAAAAAATAATTTTTTACTGTCGCAAATTTTAATTACGCCAGGAATTGCCTTTTCTATAGTAAATTTTGCAAATAATAATTTTTTACTGTCGCAAATTTTAAATCCGCCGGGGATTGCCTTTTCTATAGTAAATTTTTCAAAAATTAAGTTTTTACTTTCGCAAATTTTAATTACGCCAGGGATTGCCTTTTCTACAGTAAATTTTTCAAAAATTAATTTTTTACTGTCGCAAATTTTAATTACGCCAGGGATTGCCTTTTCTACAGTAAATTTTTCAAAAAATAATTTTTTACTGTCGCAAATTTTAATTACGCCAGGAATTGCCTTTTCTATAGTAAATTTTGCAAATAATAATTTTTTACTGTCGCAAATTTTAATTACGCCAGGGATTGCCTTTTCTATAGTAAATTCTTCAAAAATTAATTTTTTACTGTCGCAAATTTTAAATACGCCAGGGATTGCCTTTTCTACAGTAAATTTTGCACAAATTAATTTTCTACTGTCGCAAATTTTAAATAAGCCAGGGATTGCCTTTTCTACAGTAAATTTTTCAAAAATTAATTTTTTACTGTCGCAAATTTTAATTATGCCAGGGATTGCCTTTTCTATAGTAAATTTTTCAAAAATTAATTTTTAACTGTCGCAAATTTTAATTACGCCAGGTATTGCCTTTTCTATAGTAAATTTTTCAAAAAATAATTTTTTATTGTCGCAAATTTTAATTGCGCCAGGGATTGCCTTTCCTATACTAAATTTTTCAAAAATTAATTTTATACTGTCGCAAATTTTAAATACGCCAAGGATTGCCTTTTCTATAGTAAATTTTTCAAAAATTAATTTTTTACTGTCGCAAATTTTAAATCCGCCAGGGATTGCCTTTTCTATAGTAAATTAATCAAAAAATTATTTTTTACTGTCGCAAATTTTAAATGCGCCAGGGATTGCCTTTTCTATAGTAAATTTTTCAAAAACTATTTTTTTACTGTCGCAAATTTTAATTACGCCAGGGATTACCTTTTCTATAGTAAATTTTTCAAAAAATAATTTTTTACTGTCGCAAATTTTAATTACGCCAGGGATTGTCTTTTCTTTAGTAAATTTTTCAAAAAATAATTTTTTACTGTCGCAAATTTTAATTACGCCAGGGATTGCCTTTTCTATAGTAAATTTTTCACAAATTAATTTTTTACTGTCGCAAATTTTAAATACGCCAGGGTTTGCCTTTTCTATAGTAAATTTTTCAAAAAATAATTTTCTACTGTCGCAAATTTTAATTGCGCCAGGGATTGCGTTTTCTAGAGTAAATTATTCAAAAAATAATTTTTTACTGTCGCAAATTTTAATTACGCCAGGGATTGCCTTTTCGATAGTAAATTTTTCAAAAATTAATTTTTTACTTTCGCAAATTTTAAATACGCCAGGAATTGCCTTTTCTATAGTAAATTTTTCAAAAAATAATTTTTTACTGTCGCAAATTTTAATTACGCCAGGGATTGTCTTTTCTTTAGTAAATTTTTCAAAAAATAATTTTTTACTGTCGCAAATTTTAATTACGCCAGGAATTGCCTTTTCTATAGTAAATTTTGCAAATAAAAATTTTTTACTGTCGCAAATTTTAAATCCGCCGGGGATTGCCTTTTCTATAGTAAATTTTTCAAAAATTAAGTTTTTACTTTCGCAAATTTTAATTACGCCAGGGATTGCCTTTTCTATAGTAAATTTTTCAAAAATTAATTTTTTACTGTCGCAAATTTTAATTACGCCAGGGATTGCCTTTTCTATAGTAAATTTTTCAAAAATTAATTTTTTACTGTCGCAAATTTTAATTGCGCCAGGTATTGCCTTTTCTACAGTAAATTTTTCAAAAATTAATTTTTTACTGTCGCAAGTTTTAAATCCGCCAGGGATTGCCTTTTCTATAGTAAATTTTTCAAAAATTAATTTTTTACTGTCGCAAATTTTAATTACGCCAGGGATTGCCTTTTCTATAGTATATTATTCAAAAAATAATTTTTTACTGTCGCAAATTTTAACTACGCCAGGGATTGCCTTTTCTATAGTAAATTTTTCAAAAAATAATTTTCTACTGTCGCAAATTTTAATTACGCCAGTCAATGCCTTTTCTATAGTAAATTTTTCACAAATTAATTTTTTACTGTCGCAAATTTTAAATGCGCCAAGGATTGCCTTTTCTATAGTAAATTTTTCAAAAAATAATTTTCTACTGTTGCAAATTTTAATTGCGCAAGGGATTGCCTTTTCTGCAGTAAATTATTCAAAAAATAATTTTTTACTGTCGCAAATTTTAATTACGCCAGGGATTGCCTTTTCTATAGTAAATTTTTCAAAAAATAATTTTTTACTGTCGCAAATTTTAATTACGCCAGGGATTGCCTTTTCTATAGTATATTATTCAAAAAATAATTTTTTACTGTCGCAAATTTTAACTACGCCAGGGATTGCCATTTCTACAGTAAATTTTTCAAAAATTAATTTTTTACTGTCGCAAATTTTAATTACGCCAGGGATTGCCTTTTCTATAGTAAATTCTTCAAAAATTAATTTTTTACTGTCGCAAATTTTAAATACGCCAGGGATTGCCTTTTCTACAGTAAATTTTGCACAAATTAATTTTCTACTGTCGCAAATTTTAAATAAGCCAGGGATTGCCTTTTCTACAGTAAATTTTTCAAAAATTAATTTTTTACTGTCGCAAATTTTAATTACGCCAGGGATTGCCTTTTCTACAGTAAATTTTTCAAAAATTAATTTTTTACTGTCGCAAATTTTAATTACGCCAGGGATTGCCTTTTCTACAGTAAATTTTTCAAAAAATATTTTTTTATTGTCGCAAATTTTAAATACGCCAGGGATTGCCTTTTCTATAGTAAATTTTTCAAAAAATAATTTTCTACTGTCGAAAATTTTAATTACGCCAGTCAATGCCTTTTCTATAGTAAATTTTTCACAAATTAATTTTTTACTGTCGCAAATTTTAAATGCGCCAAGGATTGCCTTTTCTATAGTAAATTTTTCAAAAAATAATTTTCTACTGTTGCAAATTTTAATTGCGCAAGGGATTGCCTTTTCTGCAGTAAATTATTCAAAAAATAATTTTTTACTGTCGCAAATTTTAATTACGCCAGGGATTGCCTTTTCTATAGTAAATTATTCAAAAAATAATTTTTTACTGTCGCAAATTTTAATTACACCAGGGATTGCTTTTTCTATAGTAAATTTTCCAAAAATTAATTTTTTACTGTCGCAAATTTTAATTACGCCAGGGATTGCCTTTTTTATAGTAAATTTTTCACAAATTAATTTTTTAATGTCGCAAATTTTAAATACTCCAGGGATTGCCTTTTCTATAGTAAATTTTTCAAAAAATAATTTTCTACTGTCGCAAATTTTAATTACGCCAGGGATTGCCTTTTCTACAGTAAATTTTTCAAAAAATAATTTTTTACTGTCTCAAATTTTAAATAGGCCAGGGATTGCCTTTTCTATAGTAAATTTTTCAAAAAATAATTTTCTACTGTCGCAAATTTTAATTGCGCCAGGGATTGCCTTTTCTACAGTAAATTTTTCAAAAAATAATTTTTTACTGTCGCAAATATTAATTACGACAGGGATTGCCTTTTCTACAGTAAATTTTGCAAAAAATAATTTTCTACTGTCGCAAATTTTAATTGCGTCAGGGATTGCCTTTTCTACAGAAAATTTTTCAAAAAATAATTTTTTACTGTAGCAAATTTTAAATACGCCAGGGATTGCCTTTTCTACAGTAAATTTTGCAAAAAATAATTTTCTACTGTCGCAAATTTTAAATACGCCAGGGATTGCCTTTTCTACAGTAAATTTTTCAAAAATTAATTTTTTATTGTCGCAAATTTTAATTACGCCAGGGATTGCCTTTTCTACAGTAAATTTTTCAAAAAATAATTTTTTAATGTCGCAAATTTTAAATACGACAGGGATTGCCTTTTCTGTAGTAAATTTTTCAAAAAATAATTTTCTACTGTCGCAAATTTCAATTGCGCCAGGGATTGCCTTTTCTACAGTAAATTATTCAAAAAATAATTTTTTACTGTCGCAAATTTTAACTACGCCAGGGATGGCCTTTTCTATAGTAAATTTTTCACAAATTAATTTTTCACTGCCGCAAATTTTAAATACGCCAGGGATTGCCTTTTCTATAGCAAATTTTTCAAAACATAATTTTCTATTGTTGCAAATTTTTATTGCGCCAGGGTTTGCCTTTTCTACAGTAAAATATTCAAAAAATAATTTTTTACTGTCGCAAATTTTAATTACGCCAGGGATTGCCTTTTCTATAGTAAATTTTTCAAAAAATAATTTTTTACTGTCGCATATTTTAATTACGCCAGGGATTGCCTTTTCTATATTAAATTTTTGCAAAAATTAATTTTTTACTGTCGCAAATTTTAATTACGCCAGGGATTGCCTTTTCTATAGCAAATTTTTCACAAATTAATTTTTTACTGTCGCAAATTTTAATTGCGCCAGGGATTGCCTTTTCTATAGTAAATTATTCAAAAAATAATTTTTTACTGTCGCAAATTTTAATTACGCCAGGGATTGCCTTTTCTATAGTAAATTTTTCAAAAATTAATTTTTTACTGTCGCAAATTTTAAATCCGCCAGGGATTGCCTTTTGTATAGTAAATTATTCAAAAAATTATTTTTTACTGTCGCAAATTTTAATTACGCCAGGGATTGCCTTTTCTACAGTAAATTGTTCAAAAAATAATTTTTTACTGTCTCAAATTTTAAATAGGCCAGGGATTGCCTTTTCTATAGTAAATTTTACAAAAAATAATTTTCTACTGTCGCAAATTTTAATTGCGCCAGGGATTGCCTTTTCTACAGTAAATTTTTCAAAAAATAATTTTTTACTGTCGCAAATTTTAATTACGACAGGGATTGCCTTTTCTACAGTAAATTTTGCAAAAAATAATTTTCTACTGTCGCAAATTTTAATTGCGCCAGGGATTGCCTTTTCTACAGAAAATTTTTCAAAAAATAATTTTTTACTGTCGCAAATTTTAAATACGCCTGGGATTGCCTTTTCTACAGTAAATTTTGCAAAAAATAATTTTCTACTGTCGCAAATTTTAAATACGCCAGGGATTGCCTTTTCTACAGTAAATTTTTCAAAAAATAATTTTTTACTGTCGCAAATTTTAACTACGGCAGGAATTGCCTTTTCTATAGTAAATTATTCAAAAAATAATTTTTTACTGTCGCAAATTTTAAATACGCTAGGGATTGCCTTTTCTATAGTAAATTTTGCAAAAAATAATTTTTTACTGTCGCAAATTTTAAATCCGCCAGGGATTGCCTTTTCTATAGTAAATTTTTCAAAAATTAATTTTTTACTGTCGCAAATTTTAATTGCGTCAGGGATTGCCTTTTCTATAGTAAATTTTTCAAAAATTAATTTTTTACTGTCGCAAATTTTAATTACGCCAGGGATTGCCTTTTCTATAGTAAATTTTTCAAAAATTAATTTTTAACTGTCGCAAATTTTAATTACGCCAGGGGTTGCCTTTTCTATAGTAAATTTTTCAAAAAATAATTTTTTATTGTCGCAAATTTTAATTGCGCCAGGGATTGCCTTTTCTATACTAAATTTTTCAAAAATTAATTTTATACTGTCGCAAATTTTAAATACGCCAAGGATTGCCTTTTCTATAGTAAATTTTTCAAAAATTAATTTTTTACTGTCGCAAATTTTAAATCCGCCAGGGATTGCCTTTTCTATAGTAAATTAATCAAAAAATTATTTTTTACTGTCGCAAATTTTAAATGCGCCAGGGATTGCCTTTTCTATAGTAAATTTTTCAAAAACTATTTTTTTACTGTCGCAAATTTTAATTACGCCAGGGATTACCTTTTCTATAGTAAATTTTTCAAAAAATAATTTTTTACTGTCGCAAATTTTAATTACGCCAGGGATTGTCTTTTCTTTAGTAAATTTTTCAAAAAATAATTTTTTACTGTCGCAAATTTTAATTACGCCAGGGATTGCCTTTTCTATAGTAAATTTTTCACAAATTAATTTTTTACTGTCGCAAATTTTAAATACGCCAGGAATTGCCTTTTCTATAGTAAATTTTTCAAAAAATAATTTTTTACTGTCGCAAATTTTAATTACGCCAGGGATTGTCTTTTCTTTAGTAAATTTTTCAAAAAATAATTTTTTACTGTCGCAAATTTTAATTACGCCAGGGATTGCCTTTTCGATAGTAAATTTTTCAAAAATTAATTTTTTACTTTCGCAAATTTTAAATACGCCAGGAATTGCCTTTTCTATAGTAAATTTTTCAAAAAATAATTTTTTACTGTCGCAAATTTTAATTACGCCAGGGATTGTCTTTTCTTTAGTAAATTTTTCAAAAAATAATTTTTTACTGTCGCAAATTTTAATTACGCCAGGAATTGCCTTTTCTATAGTAAATTTTGCAAATAATAATTTTTTACTGTCGCAAATTTTAAATCCGCCAGGGATTGCCTTTTCTATAGTAAATTTTTCAAAAATTAAGTTTTTACTTTCGCAAATTTTAATTACGCCAGGGATTGCCTTTTCTATAGTAAATTTTTCAAAAATTAATTTTTTACTGTCGCAAATTTTAATTACGCCAGGGATTGCCTTTTCTATAGTAAATTTTTCAAAAATTAATTTTTTACTGTCGCAAATTTTAATTGCGCCAGGGATTGCCTTTTCTACAGTAAATTTTTCAAAAATTAATTTTTTACTGTCGCAAGTTTTAAATCCGCCAGGGATTGCCTTTTCTATAGTAAATTTTTCAAAAATTAATTTTTTACTGTCGCAAATTTTAACTACGCCAGGGATTGCCTTTTCTATAGTATATTATTCAAAAAATAATTTTTTACTGTCGCAAATTTTAACTACGCCAGGGATTGCCATTTCTACAGTAAATTTTTCAAAAATTAATTTTTTACTGTCGCAAATTTTAATTACGCCAGGGATTGCCTTTTCTATAGTAAATTCTTCAAAAATTAATTTTTTACTTTCGCAAATTTTAAATACGCCAGGGATTGCCTTTTCTACAGTAAATTTTGCAAAAATTAATTTTCTACTGTCGCAAATTTTAAATAAGCCAGGGATTGCCTTTTCTACAGTAAATTTTTCAAAAATTAATTTTTTACTGTCGCAAATTTTAATTACGCCAGGGATTGCCTTTTCTACAGTAAATTTTTCAAAAATTAATTTTTTACTGTCGCAAATTTTAATTACGCCAGGGATTGCCTTTTCTACAGTAAATTTTTCAAAAAATAATTTTTTATTGTCGCAAATTTTAAATACGCCAGGGATTGCCTTTTCTATAGTAAATTTTTCAAAAAATAATTTTCTACTGTCGCAAATTTTAATTACGCCAGTCAAATTCCTTTCCTATAGTAAATTTTTCACAAATTAATTTTTTACTCTCGCAAATTTTAAATGCGCCAAGGATTGCCTTTTCTATAGTAAATTTTTCAAAAAATAATTTTCTACTGTTGCAAATTTTAATTGCGCAAGGGATTGCCTTTTCTGCAGTAAATTATTCAAAAAATAATTTTTTACTGTCGCAAATTTTAATTACGCCAGGGATTGACTTTTCTATAGTAAATTTTTCAAAAAATAATTTTTTACTGTCGCAAATTTTAATTACGCCAGGGATTGCCTTTTCTATAGTAAATTTTTCAAAAATTAATTTTTTACTGTCGCAAATTTTAATTACGCCAGGGATTGCCTTTTTTATAGTAAATTTTTCACAAATTAATTTTTTAATGTCGCAAATTTTAAATACTCCAGGGATTGCCTTTTCTATAGTAAATTTTTCAAAAAATAATTTTCTACTGTCGCAAATTTTAATTACGCCAGGGATTGCCTTTTCTACAGTAAATTTTTCAAAAAATAATTTTTTACTGTCGCAAATTTTAAATGCGCCAAGGATTGCCTTTTCTATAGTAAATTTTTCAAAAATTAATTTTTTACTGTCGCAAATTTTAAATAAGCCAGGGATTGCCTTTTCTACAGTAAATTTTTCAAAAATTAATTTTTTACTGTCGCAAATTTTAATTACGCCAGGGATTGCCTTTTCTACAGTAAATTTTTCAAAAATTAATTTTTTACTGTCGCAAATTTTAATTACGCCAGGGATTGCCTTTTCTACAGTAAATTTTTCAAAAAATAATTTTTTATTGTCGCAAATTTTAAATACGCCAGGGATTGCCTTTTCTATAGTATATTTTTCAAAAAATAATTTTCTACTGTCGCAAATTTTAATTGCGCCAGGGATTGCCTTTTCTACAGTAAATTTTTCAAAAATTAATTTTTAACTGTCGCAAATTTTAATTACGCCAGGGATTGCCTTTTCTATAGTAAATTTTTCAAAAAATAATTTTTTATTGTCGCAAATTTTAATTGCGCCAGGGATTGCCTTTTCTATACTAAATTTTTCAAAAATTAATTTTATACTGTCGCAAATTTTAAATACGCCAAGGATTGCCTTTTCTATAGTAAATTTTTCAAAAATTAATTTTTTACTGTAGCAAATTTTAAATCCGCCAGGGATTGCCTTTTCTATAGTAAATTAATCAAAAAATTATTTTTTACTGTCGCAAATTTTAAATGCGCCAGGGATTGCCTTTTCTATAGTAAATTTTTCAAAAACTATTTTTTTACTGTCGCAAATTTTAATTACGCCAGGGATTACCTTTTCTATAGTAAATTTTTCAAAAAATAATTTTTTACTGTCGCAAATTTTAATTACGCCAGGGATTGTCTTTTCTTTAGTAAATTTTTCAAAAAATAATTTTTTACTGTCGCAAATTTTAATTACGCCAGGGATTGCCTTTTCTATAGTAAATTTTTCACAAATTAATTTTTTACTGTCGCAAATTTTAAATACGCCAGGGTTTGCCTTTTCTATAAAAAATTTTTCAAAAAATAATTTTCTACTGTCGCAAATTTTAATTGCGCCAGGGATTGCGTTTTCTAGAGTAAATTATTCAAAAAATAATTTTTTACTGTCTCAAATTTTAATTACGCCAGGGATTGCCTTTTCGATAGTAAATTTTTCAAAAATTAATTTTTTACTTTCGCAAATTTTAAATACGCCAGGAATTGCCTTTTCTATAGTAAATTTTTCAAAAAATAATTTTTTACTGTCGCAAATTTTAATTACGCCAGGGATTGTCTTTTCTTTAGTAAATTTTTCAAAAAATAATTTTTTACTGTCGCAAATTTTAATTACGCCAGGAATTGCCTTTTCTATAGTAAATTTTGCAAATAATAATTTTTTACTGTCGCAAATTTTAAATCCGCCAGGGATTGCCTTTTCTATAGTAAATTTTTCAAAAATTAAGTTTTTACTTTCGCAAATTTTAATTACGCCAGGGATTGCCTTTTCTATAGTAAATTTTTCAAAAATTAATTTTTTACTGTCGCAAATTTTAATTACGCCAGGGATTGCCTTTTCTATAGTAAATTTTTCAAAAATTAATTTTTTACTGTCGCAAATTTTAATTGCGCCAGGGATTGCCTTTTCTACAGTAAATTTTTCAAAAATTAATTTTTTACTGTCGCAAGTTTTAAATCCGCCAGGGATTGCCATTTCTATAGTAAATTTTTCAAAAATTAATTTTTTACTGTCGCAAATTTTAATTACGCCAGGGATTGCCTTTTCTATAGTATATTATTCAAAAAATAATTTTTTACTGTCGCAAATTTTAACCACGCCAGGGATTGCCATTTCTACAGTAAATTTTTCAAAAATTAATTTTTTACTGTCGCAAATTTTAATTACGCCAGGGATTGCCTTTTCTATAGTAAATTCTTCAAAAATTAATTTTTTACTGTCGCAAATTTTAAATACGCCAGGGATTGCCTTTTCTACAGTAAATTTTGCAAAAATTAATTTTCTACTGTCGCAAATTTTAAATAAGCCAGGGATTGCCTTTTCTACAGTAAATTTTTCAAAAATTAATTTTTTACTGTCGCAAATTTTAATTACGCCAGGGATTGCCTTTTCTACAGTAAATTTTCCAAAAATTAATTTTTTACTGTCGCAAATTTTAATTACGCCAGGGATTGCCTTTTCTACAGTAAATTTTTCAAAAAATAATTTTTTATTGTCGCAAATTTTAAATACGCCAGGGATTGCCTTTTCTATAGTAAATTTTTCAAAAAATAATTTTCTACTGTCGCAAATTTTAATTACGCCAGTCAATGCCTTTTCTATAGTAAATTTTTCACAAATTAATTTTTTACTGTCGCAAATTTTAAATGCGCCAAGGATTGCCTTTTCTATAGTAAATTTTTCAAAAAATAATTTTCTACTGTTGCAAATTTTAATTGCGCAAGGGATTGCCTTTTCTGCAGTAAATTATTCAAAAAATAATTTTTTACTGTCGCAAATTTTAATTACGCCAGGGATTGCCTTTTCTATAGTAAATTTTTCAAAAAATAATTTTTTACTGTCGCAAATTTTAATTACGCCAGGGATTGCCTTTTCTGTAGTAAATTTTTCAAAAATTAATTTTTTACTGTCGCAAATTTTAATTACGCCAGGGATTTTTTTATAGTAAATTTTTCACAAATTAATTTTTTAATGTCGCAAATTTTAAATACTCCAGGGATTGCCTTTTCTATAGTAAATTTTTCAAAAAATAATTTTCTACTGTCGCAAATTTTAATTACGCCAGGGATTGCCTTTTCTACAGTAAATTTTTCAAAAAATAATTTTTTACTGTCTCAAATTTTAAATAGGCCAGGGATTGCCTTTTCTATAGTAAATTTTTCAAAAAATAATTTTCTACTGTCGCAAATTTTAATTGCGCCAGGGATTGCCTTTTCTACAGTAAATTTTTCAAAAAATAATTTTTTACTGTCGCAAATTTTAATTACGACAGGGATTGCCTTTTCTACAGTAAATTTTGCAAAAAATAATTTTCTACTGTTGCAAATTTTAATTGCGCCAGGGATTGCCTTTTCTACAGAAAATTTTTCAAAAAATAATTTTTTACTGTAGCAAATTTTAAATACGCCAGGGATTGCCTTTTCTACAGTAAATTTTGCAAAAAATAATTTTCTACTGTCGCAAATTTTAAATACGCCAGGGATTGCCTTTTCTACAGTAAATTTTTCAAAAATTAATTTTTTACTGTCGCAAATTTTAATTACGCCAGGGATTGCCTTTTCTACAGTAAATTTTTCAAAAAATAATTTTTTAATGTCGCAAATTTTAAATACGACAGGGATTGCCTTTTCTACAGTAAATTTTTCAAAAATTAATTTTTTATTGTCGCAAATTTTAATTACGCCAGGGATTGCCTTTTCTACAGTAAATTTTTCAAAAAATAATTTTTTACTGTCGCAAATTTTAAATACGACAGGGATTGCCTTTTCTGTAGTAAATTTTTCAAAAAATAATTTTCTACTGTCGCAAATTTCAATTGCGCCAGGGATTGCCTTTTCTACAGAAAATTATTCAAAAAATAATTTTTTACTGTCGCAAATTTTAACTACGCCAGGGATGGCCTTTTCTATAGTAAATTTTTCACAAATTAATTTTTCACTGCCGCAAATTTTAAATACGCCAGGGATTGCCTTTTCTATAGCAAATTTTTCAAAAAATAATTTTCTATTGTTGCAAATTTTTATTGCGCCAGGGATTGCCTTTTCTACAGTAAAATATTCAAAAAATAATTTTTTACTGTCGCAAATTTTAATTACGCCAGGGATTGCCTTTTCTATAGTAAATTTTTCAAAAAATAATTTTTTACTGTCGCATATTTTAATTACGCCAGGGATTGCCTTTTCTATAGTAAATTTTTGCAAAAATTAATTTTTTACTGTCGCAAATTTTAATTACGCCAGGGATTGCCTTTTCTATAGCAAATTTTTCACAAATTAATTTTTTACTGTCGCAAATTTTAATTGCGCCAGGGATTGCCTTTTCTATAGTAAATTATTCAAAAAATAATTTTTTACTGTCGCAAATTTTAATTACGCCAGGGATTGCCTTTTCTATAGTAAATTTTTCAAAAATTAATTTTTTACTGTCGCAAATTTTAAATCCGCCAGGGATTGCCTTTTGTATAGTAAATTATTCAAAAAATTATTTTTTACTGTCGCAAATTTTAATTACGCCAGGGATTGCCTTTTCTACAGTAAATTTTTCAAAAAATAATTTTTTACTGTCTCAAATTTTAAATAGGCCAGGGATTGCCTTTTCTATAGTAAATTTTTCAAAAAATAATTTTCTACTGTCGCAAATTTTAATTGCGCCAGGGATTGCCTTTTCTACAGTAAATTTTTCAAAAAATAATTTTTTACTGTCGCAAATTTTAATTACGACAGGGATTGCCTTTTCTACAGTAAATTTTGCAAAAAATAATTTTCTACTGTCGCAAATTTTAATTGCGCCAGGGATTGCCTTTTCTACAGAAAATTTTTCAAAAAATAATTTTTTACTGTCGCAAATTTTAAATACGCCTGGGATTGCCTTTTCTACAGTAAATTTTGCAAAAAATAATTTTCTACTGTCGCAAATTTTAAATACGCCAGGAATTGCCTTTTCTACAGTAAATTTTTCAAAAATTAATTTTTTACTGTCGCAAATTTTAATTACGCCAGGGATTGCCTTTTCTACAGTAAATTTTTCAAAAAATAATTTTTTATTGTCGCAAATTTTAAATACGCCAGGGATTGCCTTTTCTATAGTAAATTTTTCAAAAAATAATTTTCTACTGTCGCAAATTTTAATTGCGCCAGGGATTGCCTTTTCTACAGTAAATTATTCAAAAAATAATTTTTTACTGTCGCAAATTTTAATTACGCCAGGGAATGCCTTTTCTATAGTAAATTTTTCACAAATTAATTTTTTACTGTCGCAAATTTTAAATGCGCCAGGGATTGCCTTTTCTATAGTAAATTTTTCAAAAAATAATTTTCTACTGTTGCAAATTTTAATTGCGCCAGGGATTGCCTTTTCTACAGTAAATTATTCAAAAAATAATTTTTTACTGTCGCAAATTTTAATTACGCCAGGGATTGCCTTTTCTATAGTAAATTTTTCAAAAACTAATTTTTTACTGTCGCAAATTTTAATTACGCCAGGGATTGCCTTTTCTATAGTAAATTTTTCAAAAAATAATTTTCTACTGTCGCAAATTTTAACTGCGCCAGGGATTGCCTTTTCTACAGTAAATTTTTCAAAAACTAATTTTATACTGTCGCAAATTTTAATTGCGCCAGGGATTGCCTTTTCTACAGTAAATTTTTCAAAAAATAATTTTTTACTGTCGCAAATTTTAATTACGACAGGGATTGCCTTTTCTACAGTAAATTTTGCAAAAAATAATTTTCTACTGTCGCAAATTTTAATTGCGCCAGGGATTGCCTTTTCTACAGAAAATTTTTCAAAAAATATTTTTTTACTGTGGCAAATTTTAAATACGCCAGGGATTGCCTTTTCTACAGTAAATTTTGCAAAAAATAATTTTCTACTGTCGCAAATTTTAAATACGCCAGGGATTGCCTTTTCTAAAGTAAATTTTTCAAAAATTAATTTTTTACTGTCGCAAATTTTAATTACGACAGGGATTGCCTTTTCTACAGTAAATTTTTCAAAAATTAATTTTTTATTGTCGCAAATTTTAATTACGCCAGGGATTGCCTTTTCTATAGCAAATTTTTCACAAATTCATTTTTTACTGTCGCAAATTTTAATTGCGCCAGGGATTGCCTTTTCTATAGTAAATTATTCAAAAAATAATTTTTTACTGTCGCAAATTTTAATTACGCCAGGGAATGCCTTTTCTATAGTAAATTTTTCACAAATTAATTTTTTACTGTCGCAAATTTTAAATGCGCCAGGGATTGCCTTTTCTATAGTAAATTTTTCAAAAAATAATTTTCTACTGTTGCAAATTTTAATTGCGCCAGGGATTGCCTTTTCTACAGTAAATTATTCAAAAAATAATTTTTTACTGTCGCAAATTTTAATTACGCCAGGGATTGCCTTTTCTATAGTAAATTTTTCAAAAACTAATTTTTTACTGTCGCAAATTTTAATTACGCCAGGGATCGCCTTTTCTATAGTAAATTTTTCAAAAATTAATTTTTTACTGTCACAAATTTTAATTACGCCAGGGATTGCCTTTTTTATAGTAAATTTTTCACAAATTAATTTTTTAATGTCGCAAATTTTAAATACTCCAGGGATTGCCTTTTCTATAGTAAATTTTTCAAAAAATAATTTTCTACTGTCGCAAATTTTAATTACGCCAGGGATTGCCTTTTCTACAGTAAATTTTTCAAAAAATAATTTTTTACTGTCTCAAATTTTAAATAGGCCATGGATTGCCTTTTCTATAGTAAATTTTTCAAAAAATAATTTTCTACTGTCGCAAATTTTAATTGCGCCAGGGATTGCCTTTTCTACAGTAAATTTTTCAAAAAATAATTTTTTACTGTCGCAAATTTTAATTACGACAGGGATTGCCTTTTCTACAGTAAATTTTGCAAAAAATAATTTTCTACTGTCGCAAATTTTAATTGCGCCAGGGATTGCCTTTTCTACAGAAAATTTTTCAAAAAATAATTTTTTACTGTGGCAAATTTTAAATACGCCAGGGATTGCCTTTTCTACAGTAAATTTTGCAAAAAATAATTTTCTACTGCCGAAAATTTTAAATACGCCAGGGATTGCCTTTTCTACAGTAAATTTTTCAAAAATTAATTTTTTACTGTCGCAAATTTTAATTACGCCAGGGATTGCCTTTTCTACAGTAAATTTTTCAAAAAATAATTTTTTAATGTCGCAAATTTTAAATACGACAGGGATTGCCTTTTCTACAGTAAATTTTTCAAAAATTAATTTTTTATTGTCGCAAATTTTAATTACGCCAGGGATTGCCTTTTCTACAGTAAATTTTTCAAAAAATAATTTTTTACTGTCGCAAAATTTAAATACGACAGGGATTGCCTCTTCTATAGTAAATTTTTCAAAAAATAATTTTCTACTGTCGCAAATTTCAACTGCGCCAGGGATTGCCTTTTCTACAGTAAATTACTCAAAAAATAATTTTTTACTGTCGCAAATTTTAACTACGCAAGGGATTGCCTTTTCTATAGTAAAATTTTCACAAATTAATTTTTCACTGCCGCAAATTTTAAATACGCCAGGGATTGCCTTTTCTATAGCAAATTTTTCAAAAATTAATTTTTTACTGTCGCAAATTTTAATTGCGCCAGGGATTGCCTTTTCTATAGTAAATTATTCAAAAAATAACGTTTTACTGTAGCAAATTTTAATTACGCTAGGTGTTGTCTTTTCTATAGTAAATTTTTCAAAAAATAATTTTTTACTGTCGCAAATTTTAATTGCGCCAGGGATTGCCTTTTCTATAGTAAATTTTTCAAAAACTAAATTTATACTGTCGCAAATTTTAATTGCGCCAGGGATTGCCTTTTCTATAGTAAATTTTTGAAAAAAATAATTTTGTACTGTCGCAAATTTTAAATGCGCCAGGGATTGCCTTTTCTATAGTAAATTTTTAAAAAAATAATTTTTTACTGTCGCAAATTTTAATTACGCCAGGGATTGCCTTTTCTATAGTAAATTTTTCAAAAAATATTTTTTTACTGTCGCAAGTTTTAATTACGCCAGGGATTGCCTTTTCTATAGTAAATTTTTCAAAAAATAATTTTTTACAGTCTCAAATTTTAAATAGGCCAGGGATTGCCTTTTCTATAGTAAATTTTTCAAAAAATAATTTTCTACTGTCGCAAATTTTAATTGCGCCAGGGATTGCCTTTTCTACAGTAAATTTTTCAAAAATTAATTTTTTACTCTCGCAAATTTTAATTACGACAGGGATTGCCTTTTCTACAGTAAAATTTGGAAAAAATAATTTTCTACTGTCGCAAATTTTAATTGCGCCAGGGATTGCCTTTTCTACAGAAAATTTTTCAAAAAATAATTTTTTACTGTCGCAAATTTTAATTACGCCAGGGATTGCCTTTTCTATAGCAAATTTTTCAAAAAATAATTTTCTATTGTTGCAAATTTTAATTGCGCCAGGGATTGCCTTTTCTACAGTAAAATATTCAAAAAATAATTTTTTACTGTCGCAAATTTTAATTACGCCAGGGATTGCCTTTTCTATAGTAAATTTTTCACAAATTAATTTTTTACTGCCGCAAATTTTAAATACGCCAGGTATTGCCTTTTCTATAGCAAATTTTTCAAAAAATAATTTTCTATTGTTGCAAATTTTAATTGCGCCAGGGATTGCCTTTTCTACAGTAAAATATTCAAAAAATAATTTTTTATTGTCGCAAATTTTAATTACGCCAGGGATTGCCTTTTCTATAGTAAATTTTTCACAAATTAATTTTTTACTGCCGCAAATTTTAAATACGCCAGGTATTGCCTTTTCTATAGCAAATTTTTCAAAAAATAATTTTCTATTGTTGCAAATTTTAATTGCGCCAGGGATTGCCTTTTCTACAGTAAAATATTCAAAAAATAATTTTTTACTGTCGCAAATTTTAATTACGCCAGGGATTGCCTTTTCTATAGTAAATTTTTCAAAAAATAATTTTTTACTGTCGCATATTTTAATTGCGCCAGGGATTGCCTTTTCTATAGTAAATTTTTCAAAAATTAATTTTTTACTGTCGCAAATTTTAATTACGCCAGGGATTGCCATTTCTACAGTAAATTTTTCAAAAAATAATTTTTTACTGTCGCAAATTTTAATTGCGCCAGGGATTGCCTTTTCTATAGTAAATTTTTCAAAAATTAATTTTTTACTGTCGCAAATTTTAATTACGTCAGGGATTGCCTTTTCTATATTAAATTTTTCAAAAAATAATTTTATACTGTCGCAAATTTTAATTGCGCCAGGGATTGCCTTTTCTACAGTAAATTATTCAAAAAATAATTTTTTACTGTCGCAAATTTTAATTATGCCAGGGATTGCCTTTTCTATAGTAAATTTTTCAAAAATTAATTTTTTACTGCCCCAAATTTTAAATCCGCCAGGGATTGCCTTTTCTATAGTAAATTTTTCAAAAATAATTTTTTACTGTCGCAAATTATAAATACGCCAGGGATTGCCTTTTCTATAGTAAATTTTTCAAAAATGAATTTTTTATTGTCGCAAATTTTAATTGCGCCAGGGATTGGCTTTTCTACAGTAAATTATTCAAAACATAATTTTTTAATGTCGCAAATTTTAAATACGCCAGGGAATGGCTTTTCTATAGTAAATTTTTCAAAAATTAATTTTTTACTGTCGCATATTTTAATTGCGCCAGGGATTGCCTTTTCTATAGTAAATTTTGCATAAATTAATTTTTTACTGTCGCAAAATTTAATTACGCCAGGGGTTGCCTTTTCTATAGTAAATTATTCAAAAAATAATTTTTTAATGTCGGCAATTTTAACTACGCCAGGTATTGCCTTTACTACAGTAAATTTTTCAAAAATTAATTTTTTACTGTCGCAAATTTGAATTACGCCAGGGATTGCCTTTCCTATAGTAAATACTTCAAAAATTTATTTCTTACTGTCGCCAATTTTAAATACGCCAGGTATTGCCTTTTCTACAGTTAATTTTGCAAAAAATAATTTTCTACTGTTGCAAATTTTAAATACGCCAGGGATTGACTTTTCTACAGTAAATTTTTCAAAAATTAATTTTTTACTGTCGCAAATTTTAATTACGCCAGGGTTGCCTTTTCTACAGTAAATTTTTCAAAAAATAATTTTTTAATGTCGCAAATTTTAAATACGCCAGGGATTGCCTTTTCTACAGTAAATTTTTCATAATTAAATTTTTACTGTGGCAAATTTTAATTACGCCAGGGATTACCTTTTCTAAAGTAAATTTTTCAAAAAAAATTTTTTTACTGTCGCAAATTTTAAATACGCCATGCATTGCCTTTTCTATAGTAAATTTTGCAAAAATTAATTTTTTACTCTCGCAAA
Source organism: Dioctria linearis (assembly GCA_963930735.1). Lineage (NCBI taxonomy): Eukaryota > Metazoa > Arthropoda > Insecta > Diptera > Asilidae > Dioctria > Dioctria linearis. The sequence continues at coordinate 26,115 of CAWVNZ010001960.1, forward strand.
ATTTAATTACGCCAGGGGTTGCCTTTTCTATAGTAAATAATTCAAAAAATAATTTTTTACTGTCGGCAATTTTAATTACGCCAGGGATTGCCTTTACTTCAGTAAATTTTTCAAAAATTAATTTTTTACTGTCGCAAATTTTAATTACGCCAGGGATTGCCTTTTCTATAGTAAATTCTTCAAAAATTTATTTCTTACTGTCGCAAATTTTAAATACGCCAGGTATTGCATTTTCTACAGTAAATTTTGCAAAAAATAATTTTCTATTGTTGCAAATTTTAAATACGCCAGGGATTGCCTTTTCTACAGTAAATTTTTCAAAAATTAATTTTTTATTGTCGCAAATTTTAATTACGCCAGGGATTGCCTTTTCTACAGTAAATTTTTCAAAAAATAATTTTTTAATGTCGCAAATTTTAAATACGCCAGGGATTGCCTTTTCTACAGTAAATTTTTCATAATTAAATTTTTACTGTCGCAAATTTTAATTACGCCAGGGATTACCTTTTCTACAGTAAATTTTTCAAAAAATAATTTTTTACTGTCGCAAATTTTAATTACGCCAGGGATTGCCTTTTCTATAGTAAATTTTTCAAAAATTAATTTTTTACTGTCGCAAATTTTAAATCCGCAGGGATTGCCTTTTCTATAGTAAATTATTCAAAAAATAATTTTTTACTGTCGCAAATTTTAATTACGCCAGGGATTGCCTTTTCTATAGTAAATTTTTCAAAAATTAATTTTTTACTGTCGCAAATTTTAATTGCGCCAGGGATTGCCATTTCTATAGTAAATTATTCAAAAAATAACTTTTTACTGTCGCAAATTTTAATTGCGCCAGGGATTGCCTTTTCTATAGTAAATTTTTCAAAACCTAATTTTATACTGTCGCAAATTTTAATTGCGCCAGGGATTGCCTTATCTATAGTAAATTTTTCAAAAATTAATTTTATACTGTCGCAAATTTTAATTGCGCAGGGATTGCCTTTTCTAGAGTAAATTTTTCAAAAAATAATTTTTTACTGTCGCAAATTTTAAATACGCCAGGGATTGCCTTTTCTACAGTAAATTTTTCAAAAAATAATTTTTTACTCTCGCAAATTTTAATTGCGCCAGGGATTGCCTTTTCTATAGTAAATTTTTCAAAAATTAATTTTTTACTGTCGCAAATTTTAATTACGCCAGGGATTGCCTTTTCTATATTAAATTTTTCAAAAAATAATTTTATACTGTCGCAAATTTTAATTGCGTCAGGGATTGCCTTTTCTACAGTAAATTATTCAAAAAATAATTTTTTACTGTCGCAAATTTTAATTACGCCAGGGATTGCCTTTTCTATAGTAAATTTTTCAAAAACTAATTTTTTACTGCCCCAAATTTTAAATCCGCCAGGGATTGCCTTTTCTATAGTAAATTTTTTCAAAAAATAATCTTTTACTGTCGCAAAATATAATTACGCCAGGGATTGCCTTTTCTATAGTAAATTTTTCACAAATTAATTTTTTATTGTCGCAAATTTTAATTGCGCCAGGGATTGCCTTTTCTATAGTAAATTTTTTCAAAAAATAATTTTCTACTGTCGCAAATTTTAATTGCGCCAGGGATTGCCTTTTCTACAGTAAATTATTCAAAAAATAATTTTTTACTGTCGCAAATTTTAATTACGCCAGGGATTGCGTTTTCTATAGCAAATTTTTCAAAAATTAAGTTTTTACTGCCCCGAATTTTAAATCCGCCAGGGATGGCATTTTCTATAGTAATTATTTCAAAAAATAATTTTTTAATGTCGCAAATTTTAATTACGCCAGGGATTGCCTTTTCTATAGTAAATTTTTCAAAAATTAATTTTTTACTGTCGCAAATTTTAATTAGTCCAGGGATCGCCTTTTCTATAGTAAATGTTTCAAAAAATAATTTTTTACTGTCGCAAATTTTAATTACGCCAGGGATTGCCTTTTCTATAGTAAATTTTTCAAAAATTTATTTTTTACTGTCGCAAATTTTAAATCCGCCAGGGATTGCCTTTTCTATAGTAAATGTTTCAAAAAATAATTTTTTACTGTCGCAAATTATAATTACGCCAGGGATTGCCTTTTCTATAGTAAATTTTTTCAAGAAATAATTTTCTATTATCGCAAATTTTAATTGCGCCAGGGATTGCCTTTTCTACAGTAAATTTTTCAAAAAATACTTTTTTACTCTCGCAAATTTTAATTACGCCAAGGATTGCCTTTTCTATAGTAAATTTTTTAAAAATTAATTTTTTACTGTCGCAAATTTTAATTAGACCAGGGATTGCCTTTTCTATAGTAAATGTTTCAAAAAATAATTTTTTACTGTCGCAAATTTTAATTACGCCAGGGATTGCCTTTTCTATAGTAAATTTTTCAAAAATTAATTTTTTACTGTCGCAAATTTTAATTAGTCCAGGGATTGCCTTTTCTATAGTAAATGTTTCAAAAAATAATTTTTTACTGTCGCAAATTTTAATTACGCCAGGGATTGCCTTTTCTATAGTAAATTTTTCAAAAATTTATTTTTTACTGTCGCAAATTTTAAATCCGCCAGGGATTGCCTTTTCTATAGCAAATTATTCAAAAAATAATTTTTTACTGTCGCAAATTTTAATTGCGCCAGGGATTGCCTTTTCTACAGTAAATTTTTCAAAAAATAATTTTTTACTGTCGCAAATTTCAAATACGCCAGGGATTGCCTTTCTATAGTAAATTTTTCAAAAATTAATTTTCTACTGTCGCAAATTTTAATTGCACCAGGGATTGCCTTTTCTACAGTAAATTTTTCAAAAAATAATTTTTTACTGTCGCAAATTTTAATTACACCAGGGATTGCCTTTTCTATAGTAAATTTTTCAAAAAATAATTTTTTACTGTCGCAAATTTTAATTACGCCAGGGATTGCCTTTTCTATAGTAAATTTTTCAAAAATTAGTTTTTTACTGTCGCAAATTTTAATTACGCCAGGGATTGTCTTTTTTATAGTAAATTTTACACAAATTAATTTTTTACTGTCGCAAATTTTAAATACTCCAGGGATTGCCTTTTTTATAGTAAATTTTTCAAAAAATAATTTTCTACTGTCGCAAATTTTAATTACGCCAGGGATTGACTTTTCTACAGTAAAATTTTCAAAAAATAATTTTTTACTGTCTCAAATTTTAAATTGGCCAGGGATTGCTTTTTCTATAGTAAATTTTTCAAAAATTAATTTTTTACTCTCGCAAATTTTAATTACGCCATGGATTGCCTTTTCTATAGTAAATTATTCAAAAAATAATTTTTTACTGTCGCAAATTTTAATTGCGCCAGGGATTGCCTTTTCTACAATAAAGTATTCAAAAATAATTTTTTACTGTCGCAGATTTTAAATACGCCAGGGATTGCCTTTTCTATAGTAAATTTTTCAAAAAATAATTTTCTACTGTCGCAAATTTTAATTGCGCCAGGGATTGCCTTTTCTACAGTAAATTATTCAAAAAATAATTTTTTACTGTCGCAAATTTTAATTACGCCAGGGATTGACTTTTCTATAGCAAATTTTTCAAAAATTAAATTTTTACTGCCCCAAATTTTAAATCCGCCAGGGATTGCCTTTTCTATAGTAAATTTTTCAAAAAATAATTTTTTAATGTCGCAAATTATAATTACGCCAGGGATTGCCTTTTCTATAGTAAATTTTTTCAAAAAATAATTTTCTATTGTCGCAAATTTTAATTGCGCCAGGGATTGCCTTGTCTACAATAAATTTTTCAAAAAATACTTTTTTACTGTCGCAAATTTTAATTACGCCAAGGATTGCCTTTTCTATAGTAAATTTTTCAAAAATTAATTTTTTACTGTCGCAAATTTTAATTAGTCCAGGGATTGCCTTTTCTATAGTAAATGTTTCAAAAAATAATTTTTTACTGTCGCAAATTTTAATTACGCCAGGGATTGCCTTTTCTATAGTAAATTTTTCAAAAATTAATTTTTTACTGTCGCAAATTTTAATTAGTCCAGGGATTGCCTTTTCTATAGTAAATGTTTCAAAAAATAATTTTTTACTGTCGCAAATTTTAATTACGCCAGAGATTGCCTTTTCTATAGTAAATTTTTCAAAAATTTATTTTTTACTGTCGCAAATTTTAAATCCGCCAGGGATTGCCTTTTCTATAGCAAATTATTCAAAAAATAATTTTTTACTGTCGCAAATTTTAATTGCGCCAGGGATTGCCTTTTCTACAGTAAATTTTTCAAAAAATAATTTTTTACTGTCGCAAATTTCAAATACGCCAGGGATTGCCTTTTCTATAGTAAATTTTTCAAAAATTAATTTTCTATTGTCGCAAATTTTAATTGCGCCAGGGATTGCCTTTTCTACAGTAAATTTTTCAAAAAATAATTTTTTACTGTCGCAAATTTTAATTACACCAGGGATTGCCTTTTCTATAGTAAATTTTTCAAAAAATAATTTTTTACTGTCGCAAATTTTAATTACGCCAGGTAGTGCCTTTTCTATAGTAAATTTTTCACAAATTAATTTTTTACTGTCGCAAATTTTAATTACGCCAGGGATTGTCTTTTTTATAGTAAATTTTTCAAAAATTAATTTTCTATTGTCGCAAATTTTAATTGCGCCAGGGATTGCCTTTTCTACAGTAAATTATTCAAAAATAATTTTTTACTGTCGCAAATTTTAATTGTGCCAGGGATTGCCTTTTCTATAGTAAATTTTTCAAAAAAAATTTTTTTACTGTCGCAAATTTTAATTGCGCCAGGGATTGCCTTTTCTATAGTAAATTATTCACAAATTAATTTTTTACTGTCGCAAATTTTAATTGCGCCAGGTATTGCCTTTTCTACAGTAAAGTATTCAAAAAATAATTTTTTACTGTCGCAGATTTTAAATACGCCAGGGATTGCCTTTTCTATAGTAAATTTTTTCAAAAAATAATTTTCTACTGTCGCAAATTTTAATTGCGCCAGGGATTGCCTTTTCTACAGTAAATTATTCAAAAAATAATTTTTTACTGTCGCAAATTTTAATTACGCCAGGGATTGACTTTTCTATAGCAAATTTTTCAAAAATTAAATTTTTACTGCCCCAAATTTTAAATCCGCCAGGGATTGCCTCTTCTATAGTAAATTTTTCAAAAAATAATTTTTTAATGTCGCAAATTATAATTACGCCAGGGATTGCCTTTTCTATAGTAAATTTTTTCAAAAAATAATTTTCTATTGTCGCAAATTTTAATTGCGCCAGGGATTGCCTTTTCTACAATAAATTTTTCAAAAAATACTTTTTTACTGTCGCAAATTTTAATTACGCCAAGGATTGCCTTTTCTATAGTAAATTTTTCAAAAATTAATTTTTTACTGTCGCAAATTTTAATTAGTCCAGGGATTGCCTTTTCTATAGTAAATGTTTCAAAAATAATTTTTACTGTCGCAAATTTTAATTACGCCAGGGATTGCCTTTTCTATAGTAAATTTTTCAAAAATTAATTTTTTACTGTCGCAAATTTTAATTAGTCCAGGGATTGCCTTTTCTATAGTAAATGTTTCAAAAAATAATTTTTTACTGTCGCAAATTTTAATTACGCCAAGGATTGCCTTTTCTATAGTAAATTTTTCAAAAATTTTGTTTTTTACTGTCGCAAATTTTAAATCCGCCAGGGATTGCCTTTTCTATAGCAAATTATTCAAAAAATGATTTTTTACTGTCGCAAATTTTAATTGCGCCAGGGATTGCCTTTTCTACAGTAAATTTTTCAAAAAATAATTTTTTACTGTCGCAAATTTCAAATACGCCAGGGATTGCCTTTTCTATAGTAAATTTTTCAAAAATTAATTTTCTATTGTCGCAAATTTTAATTGCGCCAGGGATTGCCTTTTCTACAGTAAATTTTTCAAAAAATAATTTTTTACTGTCGCAAATTTTAATTACACCAGGGATTGCCTTTTCTATAGTAAATTTTTCAAAAAATAATTTTTTACTGTCGCAAATTTTAATTACGCCAGGTAGTGCCTTTTCTATAGTAAATTTTTCAAAAATTAATTTTTTACTGTCGCAAATTTTAATTACGCCAGGGATTGTCTTTTTTATAGTAAATTTTTCAAAAATTAATTTTCTATTGTCGCAAATTTTAATTGCGCCAGGGATTGCCTTTTCTACAGTAAATTATTCAAAAAATAATTTTTTACTGTCGCAAATTTTAATTGTGCCAGGGATTGCCTTTTCTATAGTAAATTTTTCAAAAAAATTTTTTTACTGTCGCAAATTTTAATTGCGCCAGGGATTGCCTTTTCTATAGTAAATTATTCACAAATTAATTTTTTACTGTCGCAAATTTTAATTGCGCCAGGTATTGCCTTTTCTACAGTAAAGTATTCAAAAAATAATTTTTTACTGTCGCAGATTTTAAATACGCCAGGGATTGCCTTTTATATAGTAAATTTTTTCAAAAAATAATTTTCTACTGTCGCAAATTTTAATTGCGCCAGGGATTGCCTTTTCTACAGTAAATTATTCAAAAAATAATTTTTTACTGTCGCAAATTTTAATTACGCCAGGGATTGACTTTTCTATAGCAAATTTTTCAAAAATTAAATTTTTACTGCCCCAAATTTTAAATCCGCCAGGGATTGCCTCTTCTATAGTAAATTTTTCAAAAAATAATTTTTTAATGTCGCAAATTATAATTACGCCAGGGATTGCCTTTTCTATAGTAAATTTTTCAAAAAATAATTTTCTATTGTCGCAAATTTTAATTGCGCCAGGGATTGCCTTTTCTACAATAAATTTTTCAAAAAATACTTTTTTACTGTCGCAAATTTTAATTACGCCAAGGATTGCCTTTTCTATAGTAAATTTTTCAAAAATTAATTTTTTACTGTCGCAAATTTTAATTAGTCCAGGGATTGCCTTTTCTATAGTAAATGTTTCAAAAAATAATTTTTTACTGTCGCAAATTTTAATTACGCCAGGGATTGCCTTTTCTATAGTAAATTTTTCAAAAATTAATTTTTTACTGTCGCAAATTTTAATTAGTCCAGGGATTGCCTTTTCTATAGTAAATGTTTCAAAAAATAATTTTTTACTGTCGCAAATTTTAATTACGCCAAGGATTGCCTTTTCTATAGTAAATTTTTCAAAAATTTATTTTTTACTGTCGCAAATTTTAAATCCGCCAGGGATTGCCTTTTCTATAGCAAATTATTCAAAAAATAATTTTTTACTGTCGCAAATTTTAATTGCGCCAGGGATTGCCTTTTCTACAGTAAATTTTTCAAAAAATAATTTTTTACTGTCGCAAATTTCAAATACGCCAGGGATTGCCTTTTCTATAGTAAATTTTTCAAAAATTAATTTTCTATTGTCGCAAATTTTAATTGCGCCAGGGATTGCCTTTTCTACAGTAAATTTTTCAAAAAATAATTTTTTACTGTCGCAAATTTTAATTACACCAGGGATTGCCTTTTCTATAGTAAATTTTTCAAAAAATAATTTTTTACTGTCGCAAATTTTAATTACGCCAGGTAGTGCCTTTTCTATAGTAAATTTTTCAAAAATTAATTTTTTACTGTCGCAAATTTTAATTACGCCAGGGATTGTCTTTTTTATAGTAAATTTTTCACAAATTAATTTTTTACTGTCGCAAATTTTAAATACTCCAGGGATTGCCTTTTCTATAGTAAATTTTTCAAAAAACAATTTTCTACTGTCGCAAATTTTAATTACGCCAGGGATTGCCTTTTCTACAGTAAATTTTTCAAAAAATAATTTTTTACTGTCTCAAATTTTAAATAGGCTAGGGATTGCCTTTTCTACAGTAAATTTTTCAAAAATTAATTTTTTACTGTCGCAAATTTTAATTACGCCAGGGATTGCCTTTTCTATAGTAAATTGTTCAAAAATTAATTTTTTACTGTCGCAAATTTTAATTGCGCCAGGGATTGCCTTTTCTGCAGTAAATTTTTCAAAAAATAATTTTTTACTGTCGAAAATTTTAATTATGCCAGGGATTGCCTTTTCTATAGTAAATTTTTCAAAATTTAATTTTATACTGTCGCAAATTTTAAATACGCCAGGGATTGCCTTTTCTATAGTAAATTATTCAAAAAATAATTTTTTACTGTCGCAAATTTTAATTGCGCCGGGGATTGCCTTTTCTATAGTAAATTTTTCAAAAATTAATTTTTTACTGTCGCAAATTTTAAATACGCCAGGGATTGCCTTTTCTATAGTAAATTATTCACAAATTAATTTTTTACTGTCGCAAATTTTAATTACGCCAGGGATTGCCTTTCTACAGTAAATTATTCAAAAAATAATTTTTTACTGTCGCAAATTTTAATTGTGAAAGGGATTGCCTTTTCTATAGTAAATTTTTCAAAAAAAATTTTTTACTGTCGCAAATTTTAATTGCGCCAGGGATTGCCTTTTCTATAGTAAATTATTCAAAAAATAATTTTTTACTCTCGCAAATTTTAATTGCGCCAGGGATTGCCTTTTCTACAGTAAATTTTTCAAAAAATAATTTTTTACTGTCGCAAATTTTAAATACGCCAGGGATTGCCTTTTCTATAGTAAATTTTTCAAAAAATAATTTTCTACTGTCGCAAATTTTAATTGCGCCAGGGATTGCCTTTTCTACAGTAAATTATTCAAAAAATAATTTTTTACTGTCGCAAATTTTAAATACGCCAGGGATTGCCTTTTCTATAGCAAATTTTTCAAAAAATAATTTTTTACTGTCGCAAATTTTAATTGCGCCAGGAACTGCGTTTTCTATAGTAAATTTTGCAAAAAATAATTTTCTACTGTCGCAAATTTTAATTGCGCCAGGGATTGCCTTTTCTATAGTAAATTTTTCGAAAACTAATTTTTTACTGTAGCAAATTTTAATTACGCCAGGTAGTGCCTTTTCTATAGTAAATTTTTCAAAAATTAATTTTTTACTGTCGCAAATTTTAATTACGCCAGGGATTGTCTTTTTTATAGTAAATTTTTCACAAATTAATTTTTTACTGTCGCAAATTTTAAATATTCCAGGGATTGCCTTTTCTATAGTAAATTTTTCAAAAAACAATTTTCTACTGTCGCAAATTTTAATTACGCCAGGGATTGCCTTTTCTACAGTAAATTTTTCAAAAAATAATTTTTTACTGTCTCAAATTTTAAATAGGCCAGGGATTGCCTTTTCTATAGTAAATTTTTCAAAAATTAATTTTTTACTCTCGCAAATTTTAATTACGCCAGGGATTGCCTTTTCTATAGTAAATTATTCAAAAAATAATTTTTTACTGTCGCAAATTTTAATTGCGCCAGGGATTGCCTTTTCTACAATAAAGTATTCAAAAAATAATTTTTTACTGTCGCAGATTTTAAATACGCCAGGGATTGCCTTTTCTATAGTAAATTTTTTCAAAAAATAATTTTCTACTGTCGCAAATTTTAATTGCGCCAGGGATTGCCTTTTCTACAGTAAATTATTCAAAAAATAATTTTTTACTGTCGCAAATTTTAATTACGCCAGGGATTGACTTTTCTATAGCAAATTTTTCAAAAATTAAATTTTTACTGCCCCAAATTTTAAATCCGCCAGGGATTGCCTTTTCTATAGTAAATTTTTCAAAAAATAATTTTTTAATGTCGCAAATTATAATTACGCCAGGGATTGCCTTTTCTATAGTAAATTTTTTCAAAAAATAATTTTCTATTGTCGCAAATTTTAATTGCGCCAGGGATTGCCTTTTCTACAATAAATTTTTCAAAAAATACTTTTTTACTGTCGCAAATTTTAATTACGCCAAGGATTGCCTTTTCTATAGTAAATTTTTCAAAAATTAATTTTTTACTGTCGCAAATTTTAATTAGTCCAGGGATTGCCTTTTCTATAGTAAATGTTTCAAAAAATAATTTTTTACTGTCGCAAATTTTAATTACGACAGGGATTGCCTTTTCTATAGTAAATTTTTCAAAAATTAATTTTTTACTGTCGCAAATTTTAATTAGTCCAGGGATTGCCTTTTCTATAGTAAATGTTTCAAAAAATAATTTTTTACTATCGCAAATTTTAATTACGCCAGGGATTGCCTTTTCTATAGTAAATTTTTCAAAAATTTATTTTTTACTGTCGCAAATTTTAAATCCGCCAGGGATTGCCTTTTCTATAGCAAATTATTCAAAAAATAATTTTTTACTGTCGCAAATTTTAATTGCGCCAGGGATTGCCTTTTCTACAGTAAATTTTTCAAAAAATAATTTTTTACTGTCGCAAATTTCAAATACGCCAGCGATTGCCTTTTCTATAGTAAATTTTTCAAAAATTAATTTTCTATTGTCGCAAATTTTAATTGCGCCAGGGATTGCCTTTTCTACAGTAAATTTTTCAAAAAATAATTTTTTACTGTCGCAAATTTTAATTACACCAGGGATTGCCTTTTCTATAGTAAATTTTTCAAAAAATAATTTTTTACTGTCGCAAATTTTAATTACGCCAGGTAGTGCCTTTTCTATAGTAAATTTTTCAAAAATTTAATTTTTTACCGTCGCAAATTTTAATTACGCCAGGGATTGTCTTTTTTATAGTAAATTTTTCAAAAATTAATTTTCTATTGTCGCAAATTTTAATTGCGCCAGGGATTGCCTTTTCTACAGTAAATTATTCAAAAAATAATTTTTTACTGTCGCAAATTTTAATTGTGCCAGGGATTGCCTTTTCTATAGTAAATTTTTCAAAAAAATTTTTTTACTGTCGCAAATTTTAATTGCGCCAGGGATTGCCTTTTCTATAGTAAATTATTCACAAATTAATTTTTTACTGTCGCAAATTTTAATTGCGCCAGGTATTGCCTTTTCTACAGTAAAGTATTCAAAAAATAATTTTTTACTGTCGCAGATTTTAAATACGCCAGGGATTGCCTTTTCTATAGTAAATTTTTTCAAAAAATAATTTTCTACTGTCGCAAATTTTAATTGCGCCAGGGATTGCCTTTTCTACAGTAAATTATTCAAAAAATAATTTTTTACTGTCGCAAATTTTAATTACGCCAGGGATTGACTTTTCTATAGAAAATTTTTCAAAAATTAAATTTTTACTGCCCCAAATTTTAAATCCGCCAGGGATTGCCTCTTCTATAGTAAATTTTTCAAAAAATAATTTTTTAATGTCGCAAATTATAATTACGCCAGGGATTGCCTTTTCTATAGTAAATTTTTTCAAAAAATAATTTTCTATTGTCGCAAATTTTAATTGCGCCAGGGATTGCCTTTTCTACAATAAGTTTTTCAAAAAATACTTTTTTACTGTCGCAAATTTTAATTACGCCAAGGATTGCCTTTTCTATAGTAAATTTTTCAAAAATTAATTTTTTACTGTCGCAAATTTTAATTAGTCCAGGGATTGCCTTTTCTATAGTAAATGTTTCAAAAAATAATTTTTTACTGTCGCAAATTTTAATTACGCCAGGGATTGCCTTTTCTATAGTAAATTTTTCAAAAATTAATTTTTTACTGTCGCAAATTTTAATTAGTCCAGGGATTGCCTTTTCTATAGTAAATGTTTCAAAAAATAATTTTTTACTGTCGCAAATTTTAATTACGCCAGGGATTGCCTTTTCTATAGTAAATTTTTCAAAAATTTATTTTTTACTGTCGCAAATTTTAAATCCGCCAGGGATTGCCTTTTCTATAGCAAATTATTCAAAAAATAATTTTTTACTGTCGCAAATTTTAATTGCGCCAGGGATTGCCTTTTCTACAGTAAATTTTTCAAAAAATAATTTTTTACTGTCGCAAATTTCAAATACGCCAGGGATTGCCTTTTCTATAGTAAATTTTTCAAAAATTAATTTTCTATTGTCGCAAATTTTAATTGCGCCAGGGATTGCCTTTTCTACAGTAAATTTTTCAAAAAATAATTTTTTACTGTCGCAAATTTTAATTACACCAGGGATTGCCTTTTCTATAGTAAATTTTTCAAAAAATAATTTTTTACTGTCGCAAATTTTAATTACGCCAGGTAGTGCCTTTTCTAAAGTAAATTTTTCAAAAATTAATTTTTTACTGTCGCAAATTTTAATTACGCCAGGGATTGTCTTTTTTATAGTAAATTTTTCACAAATTAATTTTTTACTGTCGCAAATTTTAAATACTCCAGGGATTGCCTTTTCTATAGTAAATTTTTCAAAAAACAATTTTCTACTGTCGCAAATTTTAATTACGCCAGGGATTGCCTTTTCTACAGTAAATTTTTCAAAAAATAATTTTTTACTGTCTCAAATTTTAAATAGGCCAGGGATTGCCTTTTCTACAGTAAATTTTTCAAAAATTAATTTTTTACTGTCGCAAATTTTAATTACGCCAGGGATTGCCTTTTCTATAATAAATTGTTCAAAAATTAATTTTTTACTGTCGCAAATTTTAATTGCGCCAGGGATTGCCTTTTCTGCAGTAAATTTTTCAAAAAATAATTTTTTACTGTCGAAAATTTTAATTATGCCAGGGATTGCCTTTTCTATAGTAAATTTTTCAAAATTTAATTTTATACTGTCGCAAATTTTAAATACGCCAGGGATTGCCTTTTCTATAGTAAATTATTCAAAAAATAATTTTTTACTGTCGCAAATTTTAATTGCGCCGGGGATTGCCTTTTCTATAGTAAATTTTTCAAAAATTAATTTTTTACTGTCGCAAATTTTAAATACGCCAGGGATTGCCTTTTCTATAGTAAATTATTCACAAATTAATTTTTTACTGTCGCAAATTTTAATTACGCCAGGGATTGCCTTTTCTACAGTAAATTATTCAAAAAATAGTTTTTTACTGTCGCAAATTTTAATTGTGCCAGGGACTGCCTTTTCTATAGTAAATTTTTCAAAAAAATTTTTTTACTGTCGCAAATTTTAATTGCGCCAGGGATTGCCTTTTCTATAGTAAATTATTCAAAAAATAATTTTTTACTCTCGCAAATTTTAATTGCGCCAGGGATTGCCTTTTCTACAGTAAATTTTTCAAAAAATAATTTTTTACTGTCGCAAATTTTAAATACGCCAGGGATTGCCTTTTCTATAGTAAATTTTTCAAAAAATAATTTTCTACTGTCGCAAATTTTAATTGCGCCAGGGATTGCCTTTTCTACAGTAAATTATTCAAAAAATAATTTTTTACTGTCGCAAATTTTAAATACGCCAGAGATTGCCTTTTCTATAGTAAATTTTTCAAAAAATAATTTTTTACTGTCGCAAATTTTAATTGCGCCAGGAACTGCGTTTTCTATAGTAAATTTTGCAAAAAATAATTTTCTACTGTCGCAAATTTTAATTGCGCCAGGGATTGCCTTTTCTATAGTAAATTTTTCGAAAACTAATTTTTTACTGTAGCAAATTTTAATTACGCCAGGGATTGCCTTTTCTATAGTAAATTTTTCAAAAATTAATTTTTTACTGTCACAAATTTTAAATACGCCAGGGATTGCCTTTTCTATAGTAAATTTTGCAAATAATAATTTTTTACTGTCGCAAATTTTAAATTCGCCAGGGATTGCCTTTTCTATAGTAAATTTTTCAAAAATTAATTTTCTACTGTCGCAAATTTTAATTGCGCCAGGGATTGCCTTTTCTATAGTAAATTTTTCAAAAATTAATTTTTTTCTGTCGCAAATTTTAATTACGCCAGGGATTGCCTTTTCTATAGTAAATTATTCAAAACATAATTTTTTACTGTCGCAAATTTTAAATCCGCCAGGGATTGCTTTTTCTATAGTAAATTATTCAAAATTTAATTTTTTACTGTTGCAAATTTTAATTACGCCAGGGATTGCCTTTTCTATAGTAAATTTTTCAAAAATTAATTTTTTACTGTCGCAAATTTTAATTGCGCCAGGGATTGCCTTTTCTATAGTAAATTCTTCAAAAATTAATTTTTTACTGTCGCAAATTTTAAATACGCCAGGGATTGCCTTTTCTACAGTAAATTTTGCAAAAAATAATTTTCTATTGTCGCAAATTTTAAATACGCCAGGGATTGCCTTTTCTACAGTAAATTTTTCAAAAATTAATTTTTTACTGTCGCAAATTTTTATTACGCCAGGGATTGCCTTTTCTACAGTAAATTTTTCAAAAATAATTTTTTATTGTCGCAAATTTTAAATACGCCAGGGATTGCCTTTTCTATAGTAAATTTGTCAAAAAATAATTTTCTACTGTCGCAAATTTTAATTGCGACAGGGATTGCCTTTTCTACAGTAAATTATTCAAAAAATAATTTTTTACTATCGCAAATTTTAATTACGCCAGGGATTGCCTTTTCTATAGTAAATTTTTCAAAAATTAATTTTTTACTGTCGCAAATTTTAATTACGCCAGGGATTGCCTTTTTTTATAGTAAATTTTTCAAAAATTAATTTTTTACTGTCGCAAATTTTAAATACTCCAGGGATTGCCTTTTCTATAGTAAATTTTTTCAAAAAATAATTTTCTACTGTAGCAAATTTTAATTACGCCAGGGATTGCCTTTTCTACAGTAAATTTTTCAAAAAATAATTTTTTACTGTCTCAAATTTTAAATAGGCCAGGGATTGCCTTTTCTATAGTAAATTTTTCAAAAAATAATTTTCTACTGTCACAAATTTTAATTGCGCCAGGGATTGCCTTTTCTACAGTAAATTTTTCAAAAAATAATTTTTTACTGTCGCAAATTTTAAATACGCCAGGGATTGCCTTTTCTACAGTAAATTTTGCAAAAAATAATTTTCTACTGTCGCAAATTTTAAATACGCCAGGGATTGCCTTTTCTACAGTAAATTTTTCAAAAATTAATTTTTTACTGTCGCAAATTTTAATTACGCCAGGGATTGCCTTTTCTACAGTAAATTTTTCAAAAAAATAAATTTTAATGTCGCAAATTTTAAATGCGCCAGGGATTGCCTTTTCTACAGTAAATTTTTCAAAAATTAATTTTTTACTGTCTCGAATTTTAATTACGCCAGGGATTGCCTTTTCTACAGTAAATTTTTCAAAAAATAATTTTTTTCTGTCGCAAATTTTAAATACGACAGGGATTGCCTTTTCTATAGTAAATTTTTCAAAAAATAATTTTCTACTGTCGCAAATTTTAATTGCGCCACGCATTGCCTTTTCTACAGTAAATTATTCAAAAAATAATTTTTTACTGTCGCAAATTTTAACTACGCCAGGGATTGCCTTTTCTATAGTAAATTTTTCACAAATTAATTTTTTACTGCCGCAAATTTTAAATGCGCCAGGGATTGCCTTTTCTATAGTAAATTTTTCAAAAAATAATTTTTTACTGTCGCAAATTTTAAATACGCCAGGGATTGCCTTTTCTACAGTAAATTTCTCAAAAATTAATTTTTTACTGTCGCAAATTTTAATTACGCCAGGGATTGCCTTTTCTACAGTAAATTTTTCAAAAAATAATTTTTTATTGTCGCAAATTTTAAATACGCCAGGGATTGCCTTTTCTATAGTAAATTTGTCAAAAAATAATTTTCTACTGTCGCAAATTTTAATTGCGCCAGGGATTGCCTTTTCTAAAGTAAATTATTCAAAAAATAATTTTTTACTATCGCAAATTTTAATTACGCCAGGGATTGCCTTTTCTATAGTAAATTTTTCAAAATTAATTTTTTACTGTCGCAAATTTTAATTACGCCAGGGATTGCCTTTTTTTATAGTAAATTTTTCAAAAATTAATTTTTTACTGTCGCAAATTTTAAATACTCCAGGGATTGCCTTTTCTATAGTAAATTTTTCAAAAAATAATTTTCTACTGTCGCAAATTTTAATTACGCCAGGGATTGCCTTTTCTACAGTAAATTTTTCAAAAAATAATTTTTTACTGTCTCAAATTTTAAATAGGCCAGCGATTGCCTTTTCTATAGTAAATTTTTCAAAAAATAATTTTCTACTGTCACAAATTTTAATTGCGCCAGGGATTGCCTTTTCTACAGAAAATTTTTCAAAAAATAATTTTTTACTGTCGCAAATTTTAATTACGACAGGGATTGCCTTTTCTACAGTAAATTTTGCAAAAAATAATTTTCTACTGTCGAAAATTTTAATTGCGCCAGGGATTGCCTTTTCTACAGAAAATTTTTCAAAAATAATTTTTTACTGTCGCAAATTTTAAATACGCCAGGGATTGCCTTTTCTACAGTAAATTTTGCAAAAAATAATTTTCTACTGTCGCAAATTTTAAATACGCCAGGGATTGCCTTTTCTACAGTAAATTTTTCAAAAATTAATTTTTTACTGTCGCAAATTTTAATTACGCCAGGGATTGCCTTTTCTACAGTAAATTTTTCAAAAAAATAAATTTTAATGTCGCAAATTTTAAATGCGCCAGGGATTGCCTTTTCTACAGTAAATTTTTCAAAAATTAATTTTCTACTGTCGCAAATTTTAATTGCGCCAGGGATTGCCTTTTCTACAGAAAATTTTTCAAAAAATAATTTTTTACTGTCGCAAATTTTAATTACGACAGGGATTGCCTTTTCTACAGTAAATTTTGCAAAAAATAATTTTCTACTGTCGAAAATTTTAATTGCGCCAGGGATTGCCTTTTCTACAGAAAATTTTTCAAAAAATAATTTTTTACTGTCGCAAATTTTAAATACGCCAGGGATTGCCTTTTCTACAGTAAATTTTGCAAAAAATAATTTTCTACTGTCGCAAATTTTAAATACGCCAGGGATTGCCTTTTCTACAGTAAATTTTTCAAAAATTAATTTTTTACTGTCGCAAATTTTAATTACGCCAGGGATTGCCTTTTCTACAGTAAATTTTTCAAAAAAATAAATTTTAATGTCGCAAATTTTAAATGCGCCAGGGATTGCCTTTTCTATAGTAAATTTGTCAAAAAATAATTTTCTACTGTCGCAAATTTTAATTGCGCCAGGGATTGCCTTTTCTAAAGTAAATTATTCAAAAAATAATTTTTTACTATCGCAAATTTTAATTACGCCAGGGATTGCCTTTTCTATAGTAAATTTTTCAAAAATTAATTTTTTACTGTCGCAAATTTTAATTACGCCAGGGATTGCCTTTTTTTATAGTAAATTTTTCAAAAATTAATTTTTTACTGTCGCAAATTTTAAATACTCCAGGGATTGCCTTTTCTATAGTAAATTTTTCAAAAAATAATTTTCTACTGTCGCAAATTTTAATTACGCCAGGGATTGCCTTTTCTACAGTAAATTTTTCAAAAAATAATTTTTTACTGTCTCAAATTTTAAATAGGCCAGCGATTGCCTTTTCTATAGTAAATTTTTCAAAAAAATAATTTTCTACTGTCACAAATTTTAATTGCGCCAGGGATTGCCTTTTCTACAGAAAATTTTTCAAAAAATAATTTTTTACTGTCGCAAATCTTAATTACGACAGGGATTGCCTTTTCTACAGTAAATTTTGCAAAAAATAATTTTCTACTGTCGAAAATTTTAATTGCGCCAGGGATTGCCTTTTCTACAGAAAATTTTTCAAAAAATAATTTTTTACTGTCGCAAATTTTAAATACGCCAGGGATTGCCTTTTCTACAGTAAATTTCTCAAAAATTAATTTTTTACTGTCGCAAATTTTAATTACGCCAGGGATTGCCTTTTCTACAGTAAATTTTTCAAAAAATAATTTTTTATTGTCGCAAATTTTAAATACGCCAGGGATTGCCTTTTCTATAGTAAATTTGTCAAAAAATAATTTTCTACTGTCGCAAATTTTAATTGCGCCAGGGATTGCCTTTTCTAAAGTAAATTATTCAAAAAATAATTTTTTACTATCGCAAATTTTAATTACGCCAGGGATTGCCTTTTCTATAGTAAATTTTTCAAAAATTAATTTTTTACTGTCGCAAATTTTAATTACTCCAGGGATTGCCTTTTTTTATAGTAAATTTTTCAAAAATTAATTTTTTATTGTCGCAAATTTTAAATACTCCAGGGATTGCCTTTTCTATAGTAAATTTTTCAAAAAATAATTTTCTACTGTCGCAAATTTTAATTACGCCAGGGATTGCCTTTTCTACAGTAAATTTTTCAAAAAATAATTTTTTACTGTCTCAAATTTTAAATAGGCCAGCGATTGCCTTTTCTATTGTAAATTTTTCAAAAAATAATTTTCTACTGTCACAAATTTTAATTGCGCCAGGGATTGCCTTTTCTACAGAAAATTTTTCAAAAAATAATTTTTTACTGTCGCAAATTTTAATTACGACAGGGATTGCCTTTTCTACAGTAAATTTTGCAAAAAATAATTTTCTACTGTCGAAAATTTTAATTGCGCCAGGGATTGCCTTTTCTACAGAAAATTTTTCAAAAAATAATTTTTTACTGTCGCAAATTTTAAATACGCCAGGGATTGCCTTTTCTACAGTAAATTTTGCAAAAAATAATTTTCTACTGTCGCAAATTTTAAATACGCCAGGGATTGCCTTTTCTACAGTAAATTTTTCAAAAATTAATTTTTTACTGTCGCAAATTTTAATTACGCCAGGGATTGCCTTTTCTACAGTAAATTTTTCAAAAAAATAAATTTTAATGTCGCAAATTTTAAATGCGCCAGGGATTGCCTTTTCTACAGTAAATTTTTCAAAAATTAATTTTCTACTGTCGCAAATTTCAACTACGCCAGGGATTGCCTTTTCTATAGTAAATTTTTCACAAATTAATTTTTTACTGCCGCAAATTTTAAATGCGCCAGGGATTGACTTTTCTATAGCAAATTTTTCAAAAAATAATTTTCTATTGTTGCAAATTTTAATTGCGCCAGGTATTGCCTTTTCTACAGTAAAATATTCAAAAAATAATTTTTTATTGTCGCAAATTTTAATTACGCCAGGGATTGCCTTTTCTATAGTAAATTTTTCAAAAAATAATTTTTTACTGTCGCAAATTTTAATTACGCCAGGGATTGCCTTTTCTATAGTAAATTTTTCAAAAATTAATTTTTTACTGTCGCAAATTTTAATTACGCCAGGGATTGCCTTTTCTATAGTAAATTTTTCACAAATTAATTTTTTATTGTCGCAAATTTTAATTGCGCCAGGGAATGCCTTTTCTATAGTAAATTATTCAAAAAATAATTTTTTACTGTGGCAAATTTTAATTACGCCAGGGATTGCCTTTTCTATAGTAAATTTTTCAAAAATTAATTTTTTACTGTCGCAAATTTTAAATACGCCAGGGATTGCCTTTTCTATAGTATATTATTCAAAAAATAATATTTTACTGTCGCAAATTTTAATTACGCCAGGGATTGCCTTTTCTATAGTAAATTTTTCAAAAATAAATTTTTTACTTTCGCAAATTTTAATTGCGCCAGGGATTGCCTTTTCTATAGTAAATTATTCAAAAAATAACTTTTTACTGTCGCAAATTTTAGTTACGCCAGGGATTGTCTTTTCTATAGTTAATTTTCAAAAAATAATTTTTTACTGTCTCAAATTTTAATTACGCCAGGGATTGCCTTTTCTATACTAAATTTTTCAAAAACTAATTTTATACTGTCGCAAATTTTAATTGCGCCAGGGATTGCCTTTTCTATAGTAAATTTTTCAAAAAATAATTTTTTACTGTCGCAAATTTTAAATCCGCCAGGGATTGCGTTTTCTATAGTAAATTTTTCAAAAATTAATTTTATACTGTCGCAAATTTTAATTGCGCAGGGATTGCCTTTTCTATAGTAAATTTTTCAAAAAATAATTTTTTACTGTCGCAAATTTTAAATACGCCAGGGATTGCCTTTTCTACAGTAAATTTTTCAAAAATAATTTTTTACTGTCGCAAATTTTAATTGCGCCAGGTTTGCCTTTTCTATAGTAAATTTTTCAAAAAATAATTTTATACTGTCGCAAATTTTAATTGCGCCAGGGATTGCCTTTTCTATAGTAAATTTTTCAAAAAATAATTTTTTACTGTCGCAAATTTTAAATCCGCCAGGATTGCCTTTTCTATAGTAAATTTTTCAAAAATTAATTTTATACTGTCGCAAATTTTAATTGCGCAGGGATTGCCTTTTCTACAGTAAATTTTGCAAAAAATAATTTTCTACTGTCGCAAATTTTAAATACGCCAGGGATTGCCTTTTCTACAGTAAATTTTTCAAAAATTAATTTTTTACTGTCGCAAATTTTAATTACGCCAGGGATTGCCTTTTCTACAGTAAATTTTTCAAAAAAAATAAATTTTAATGTCGCAAATTTTAAATGCGCCAGGGATTGCCTTTTCTACAGTAAATTTTTCAAAAATTAATTTTTTACTGTCTCAAATTTTAATTACGCCAGGGATTGCCTTTTCTACAGTAAATTTTTCAAAAAATAATTTTTTTCTGTCGCAAATTTTAAATACGACAGGGATTGCCTTTTCTATAGTAAATTTTTCAAAAAATAATTTTCTACTGTCGCAAATTTTAATTGCGCCACGCATTGCCTTTTCTACAGTAAATTATTCAAAAAATAATTTTTTACTGTCGCAAATTTTAACTACGCCAGGGATTGCCTTTTCTATAGTAAATTTTTCACAAATTAATTTTTTACTGCCGCAAATTTTAAATGCGCCAGGGATTGCCTTTTCTATAGTAAATTTTTCAAAAAATAATTTTTTACTGTCGCAAATTTTAAATACGCCAGGGATTGCCTTTTCTACAGTAAATTTCTCAAAAATTAATTTTTTACTGTCGCAAATTTTAATTACGCCAGGGATTGCCTTTTCTACAGTAAATTTTTCAAAAAATAATTTTTTATTGTCGCAAATTTTAAATACGCCAGGGATTGCCTTTTCTATAGTAAATTTGTCAAAAAATAATTTTCTACTGTCGCAAATTTTAATTGCGCCAGGGATTGCCTTTTCTAAAGTAAATTATTCAAAAAATAATTTTTTACTATCGCAAATTTTAATTACGCCAGGGATTGCCTTTTCTATAGTAAATTTTTCAAAAATTAATTTTTTACTGTCGCAAATTTTAATTACGCCAGGGATTGCCTTTTTTTATAGTAAATTTTTCAAAAATTAATTTTTTACTGTCGCAAATTTTAAATACTCCAGGGATTGCCTTTTCTATAGTAAATTTTTCAAAAAATAATTTTCTACTGTCGCAAATTTTAATTACGCCAGGGATTGCCTTTTCTACAGTAAATTTTTCAAAAAATAATTTTTTACTGTCTCAAATTTTAAATAGGCCAGCGATTGCCTTTTCTATAGTAAATTTTTCAAAAAATAATTTTCTACTGTCACAAATTTTAATTGCGCCAGGGATTGCCTTTTCTACAGAAAATTTTTCAAAAAATAATTTTTTACTGTCGCAAATTTTAATTACGACAGGGATTGCCTTTTCTACAGTAAATTTTGCAAAAAATAATTTTCTACTGTCGAAAATTTTAATTGCGCCAGGGATTGCCTTTTCTACAGAAAATTTTTCAAAAAATAATTTTTTACTGTCGCAAATTTTAAATACGCCAGGGATTGCCTTTTCTACAGTAAATTTTGCAAAAAATAATTTTCTACTGTCGCAAATTTTAAATACGCCAGGGATTGCCTTTTCTACAGTAAATTTTTCAAAAATTAATTTTTTACTGTCGCAAATTTTAATTACGCCAGGGATTGCCTTTTCTACAGTAAATTTTTCAAAAAAATAAATTTTAATGTCGCAAATTTTAAATGCGCCAGGATTGCCTTTTCTACAGTAAATTTTTCAAAAATTAATTTTCTACTGTCGCAAATTTTAATTGCGCCAGGGATTGCCTTTTCTACAGAAAATTTTTCAAAAAATAATTTTTTACTGTCGCAAATTTTAATTACGACAGGGATTGCCTTTTCTACAGTAAATTTTGCAAAAAATAATTTTCTACTGTCGAAAATTTTAATTGCGCCAGGGATTGCCTTTTCTACAGAAAATTTTTCAAAAAATAATTTTTT